>JAWNPB010000170.1:0-12747 GCA_035045355.1 Drosophila lacicola
CAGACCAAATAATGATCAAAAAGCCAAACCTCGTGAAAATCGAAAGAGATTTGACCGAGCGGTGTTGCGAAATTTTAACCTAAGTCTATAAAGGATATTTGAGGGCACCATTTCCACATGAATTTGGACCAAAAATAATGTTGCGAGATTTAAATGCCAAATTTATCTACAGGCCATGACAATCAAAAAGCCAAACCTCGTGAAAATCGGAAGAGATTTGACCGAGTTATAGGGGATCGAAATTTGGACCTAAGTTTATAGATATTTGAGGGTACCATTTCCACATGAATTTGGACCAAAAAATAATGTTGCTAGATTTAAATGCCAAATTTATCTATAGGCCAAATAATGATCAAAAGCCAAACCTCGTGAAAATCGGAAGAGATTTGACCGAGTTGTAGGGGATCGAAACTTGACCTAAGTCTATATAGGATATTTGAGGGCACCATTTCCACTTGAATTTGACAAAAATAATGTTGCGAGATTTAAATGCCAAATTTATCTACAGACCAAATAATGATCAAAAAGCCAAACCTCGTGAAAATCAAGAGATTTGACCGAGTTATGGTGTTGCGAAATTTAACCTAAGTCTATAAAGGCTGACATTTGAGGGCACCATTTCCACTTGAATTTGGACCAAAAATTACTTGTTGCTGGATTTAAATGCCAAATTAATATAGAGCCAAACTATGATCTTTAAGCCAAACCTCGTGAGTATCGGTTTTGAGTTTTAGCCGAGTTATGAGATTGTTTGGACCCGTAGTCCCCATAAGTTTTTTGACGAGATTTCAGGGTACAATTTTTATTTGAATTAGGACCAAAAATTACGTTGCCGGATTTAAATGCCAAATTAATATAGATTGCACAAACCATGATCTTTAAGCCAAACCTCGTGAGTATCGGTTGAGTTTTTAGCGAGAGTTATAAGAGATTGGGAAGTTTGGACCCGTGTCTACATAAGACTATAAAAGGGTACAATTTTCTTCTTGAATTTGGACCAAAAACTCACGTTGCCGGATTTAAATGCCAAATTAATATATAGGCCAAACCATGATCTTTAAGCCAAACCTCGTGAGAATCGGTTTGAGTTTAGACCGAGTTATAAGATTGGGAAGTTTGGACCCGTGTCTACATAAGACTAAGGGTACAATTTTTACTTGAATTTGGACCAAAAATTACGTTGCTGGATTTAAATGCCAAATTAATATAGAGCACAAACCATGATCTTTAAGCCAAACCTCGTGAGTATCGGTTGAGTTTTAGCCGAGTTATGAGATTGGGAAGTTTGGACCCGTGTCTACATAAGACTAAGGGTACAATTTTTACTTGAATTTGGACCAAAAACTACGTTGCCGGATTTAAATGCCAAATTAATATATAGCCCAAACCATGATCTTTAAGCCAAACCTCGTGAGTATCGGTTGAGTTTTAGCCGAGTTATGAGATTGGGAAGTTTGGACCCGTGTCTACATAAGGGTTAAGGGACTAAGGGTACAATTTTATCTTGAATTTGGTCCAAAAATTACGTTGCTGGATTTAAATGCCAAATTAATAAAGAGCCCAAACCATGATCTTTAAGCCAAACCTCGTGAGTATCGGTTGAGTTTTAGCCGAGTTATGAGATTTGGGAAGTTTGGACCCGTTGTCTACACATAAGACTATCAGAGGTACAATTTTTACTTGAATTTGGACCAAAAATTACGTTGCCGGATTTAAATGCCAAATTAATATAGAGGCCAAACCATGATCTTTAAGCCAAACCTAGTGAGAATCGGTTGAGTTTTAGCCGAGTTATAAGATTGGGAAGTTTGGACCCGTGTCTACATAATTTTTTTTAGACTAAGGGTACCAATTTTTTTTTTTTTTTTTTTTTTTTTTTTTTTTTTTTTTTTTTTTTTTTTTTTTTTTTTTTTTTTTTTTTTTTTTTTTTTTTTTTTTTTTTTTTTTTTTTTTTTTTTTTTTTTTTTTTTTTTTTTTTTTTTTTTTTTTTTTTTTTTTTTTTTTTTTTTTTTTTTTTTTTTTTTTTTACTTGAATTTGGACCAAAAACTACGTTGCCGGATTTAAATGCCAAATTAATATAGAGGTCAAACCATGATCTTTAAGCCAAACCTCGTGAGAATCGGTTGAGTTTTAGCCGAGTTATGAGATTGGGAAGTTTGGACCCGTGTCTACATAAGACTAAGGGTACAATTTTTACTTGAATTAGGACCAAAAATTACGTTGCTGGATTTAAATGCCAAATTAATATAGAGCCCAAACCCATGATCTTTAAGCCAAAACCTCGTGAGTATCAGTTGAGTTTTTAGCCGAGTTATGAGATTGGGAAATTTGGAGCCGTGTCTACATAAGGGTTAAGGGACTAGAGGGTACAATTTTTACTTGAATTTGGACCAGAAAATTACGTTGCCGGATTTGAATGCCAAATTAATATAGAGGCCAAACCATGATCTTTGAAGCCAAACCTCGTGAGAATGCAGTTGAGTTTTTAGCCGAGTCCTATGAGATTGCGAAGTTTGGACCCGTGTCTACATAAGGGTTAAAGGACGTAAGGGTTACAATTTTTACTTAAATTTGGACCAAAAATTACCTGTTGCCGGATTTGAATGCCAAATTACATATAGAGGCCAAACCCATGATCTTTAAGCCAAACCTCGTGAGAATCGGTTGAGTTTTAGCCGAGTTATGAGATTAGGAAGTTTGGACCCGTGTCTACATAAAACAAAATAAGGGTACAATTTTTACTTGCAATTTGGACCAAAAATTTACGTTGCCGGATTTAAATGCCAAATTAATAAAGAAGGCTCAAACCATGATCTTTAAGCCAAACCTCGTGAGAATCGGTTGAGTTTTTAGCCGAGTTATAGGAGATTGGGAAGTTTGGACCCTGTGTCTACATAAGATTTCTAAGGGTACAATTTTATCTTAATTTGGTTCAAAAATTACGTTGCCGGATTTAAATGCCAAATTAGATCATAGAGGCCAAACCATGATCTTTAAGCCAAACCTCGTGAGAATCGGTTGAGTTTTTAGCCGAGTTATAGCAGATTGGGAAGTTTGGACCCGTTCGTCTACATAAGGGTTGGGACGTAAGGGTACAATTTTTACTTAAGCTTAGACCAAAAATTACGTTGCCGAGATTTAAATGCCAAATTAATATAGAGAGCTCAAACCATGATCTTTTAAGCCAAACCTTGTGAGAATCGGTTGAGTTTTTAGCCGAGTTATGAGATTGGGAAGTTTGGACCCGTGTCTACATAAGGAGTTAAGGGACTAAGGGTACAATTTTTACTTGAGCTTGGACCAAAAATTTACATTGCCGGATTTAAATGCCCAAATTAATAAAGATGTTCAAGCTATGATGTTTCAAGCCAAACCTCGTGAGTATCGGTTCGAGTTTTTAGCCGAGTTATTGAGATCGGGAAGCTTGGACCTAGTGTCTCATAAGGGTTAAGGGACTGAGGGCACCATTTCCATCTTGAATTTGGTCCAAAAATTACGTTGCTGAGATTTAAATGCCAAATTTATCAACAGAGCCCAAACCATGATCTTTAAGCCAAACCTCGTGAGTATCGATTAGAGATTTGACCGAGTTATGAGTGTTGGGAAGTTTGGACCCGTGTCTACATAAGGACTATTTGAGGGCACCATTTTTACTTGAATTTGGACCAAAAATATACGTTGCCGGATTTAAATGCCAAATTTATCTAGAGGCCAAATACATGATCTTTAAGCCAAACCTCGTGAGAATCGGTTGAGATTTGAGCCGAGTTGTAAGATCGGGAAGCTTGGACCCGTGTCTACATAGGACTATTTGAGGGCACCATTTCCACTTGAATTTGGACCAAAAACTAACGTTGCCGATATTTAAATGCCAAATTTATCTAGAGGCCAAACCATGATCTTTAAAGCCAAACCTCGTGAGAATCGGTTGAGATTTGAGCCGAGTTATGGGATTGGGAAGTTTGGACCCGTGTCTACATAGGACTATTTAGGGCACCATTTTCACTTGAATTAGGACCAAAAATTACGTTGCTGGATTTTAATGCCAAATTTATCTACAGAGCCCAAACCATGATCTTTAAGCCAAACCTCGTGAGATATCGGTTGAGATTTAGCCGAGTTATAGAGATCGGGAAATTTGGACCCGTGTCTACATAAGGGTTAAGGGACTAAGGGTACAATTTCCACATGAATTTGGACCAAAAATTACGTTGCCGGATTTGAATGCCAAATTTATCTAGAGGCCAAACCATGATCTTTAAGCCAAACCTCGTGAAAATCGGTAGAGATTTGAGCCGAGTTATGAGATTGCGAAGTTTGGACCAAATGTCTATATAAGGGTTAAGGTCTGAGGGCACCATTTCCACATGAAATTGGACCAAAAATTACGTTGCCGGATTTGAATGCCAAATTTATCTACAGGCCAAACCATGATCTTTAAGCCAAACCTCGTGAGAATCGGTTAGAGATTTGAGCCGAGTTGTGAGGATTAGGAAGCTTGGACCCGTGTCTACATAGGATATTTGAGGGCACAATTTCCACTTGAATTTGGACCAAAAATTACGTTGCTAGATTTTAATGCCAAATTTATCTAACAGGCCAAATAATGATCCGAAAAGCCAAACCTCGTGAAAATCGGAAGAGATTTGACCGAGTTATAGGATCGAAATTTGGACCTAATGTCTATATAGGATATTTGAGGGTACCATTTCACATGAATTTGGGCCCAAAATAATGTTGCTAGATTTAAATGCCAAATTTATCTAGAGGCCAAATAATGATCAAAAAGCCAAACCTCGTGAGAATCGGTTGAGTTTTAGCGAGTTATGTGGGGTGGGAAGTTTGGACCCGTGTCTACATAAGGGTTATGGGACTAGGGGTGCCATTTCCACATGAAGCTTGGACCAAAAATTACGTTGCCGGATTTAAATGCCAAATTTATCTAGAGGCCAAACCATGATCTTTAAGCCAAACCTCGTGAGAATCGGTTAGAGGTTTGAGCCGAGTTATGGGGGTGGGAAGTTTGGACCCGTGTCTACATATAGAGTTAAGGGACTGAGGGTACCATTTCCACTTGAGCTTGGACCAAAAATTACGTTGCCGGATTTAAATGCCAAATTTATCTAGAGGCCAAATAATGATCAAAAGCCAAACCTCGTGAAAATCGAAAGAGATTTGACCGAGTTATGGGGGTGCGGAATTTTAACCTGGGTCTATAGGATATTTGAGGGCACCATTTCCACATGAAATTGGACCAAAATAATGTTGCTAGATTTTAATGCCAAATTTATCTACAGGCCAAATAATGATCAAAAAGCCAAACCTCGTGAAATTGGAAGAGATTTGACAGAGTTATAGGGGATCGAAATTTGGACCTAAGTCTATATAGGATATTTGAGGGTACCATTTCCACATGAATTTGGAGCAAAATAATGTTGCAAGATTTAAATGCCAAATTTATCTACAGGCCAAATAATGATCAAAAGCCAAACCTCGTGAAAATCGGAAGAGATTTGACCGAGTTATGGGGGTGTGAATTTAGCTTAAGTCTATATAGGATATTTGAGGGCAACATTTCCACATGAAATTGGACCAAAAATAATGTAGCTAGATTTTAATGCCAAATTTATCTACAGGCCAACAAGATCAAAAAGCCAAACCTCGTGAAAATCGGAAGAGATTTGACAGAGTTAGGGATCGAAATTTGGACCTAAGTCTATATAGGATATTTGGAGGGCACCATTTCCACATGAATTTGGAGCACAAATAATGTTGCTAGATTTAATGCCAAATTTATCTACAGGCCAAATAATGATCAAAGCCAAACCTCGTGAAAATCGGAAGAGATTTGACCGAGTTATAGGGATCGAAATTTGGACCTAAGTCTATATAGGATATTTGAGGGGTACCATTTCCACATGAATTTGGACCAAAATAATGTTGCTAGATTTTTAATGCCAAATTTATCTACAGGCCAAATAATGATCAAAAAGCCAAACCTCGTGAAAATCGGAAGAGATTGACCGAGTTATAGGGGATCGAAATTTTGGACCTAAGTCTATATAGGATATTTGAGGGTACCATTTCCACATGAATTTGGACCAAAATAATGTTACAGATTTAAATGCCAAATATATCTATAGGCCAAATAATGATCAAAAAGCCAAACCTCGTAAAAATCGGAAGAGATTTGACCGAGTTGTAGGGGATCGAAACTTGGACCTAAGTCTATATAGGATATTTGGGGGCACCATTTCCACTTGAATTTGGACAAAAATAATGTTGCGAGATTTAAATGCCAAATTTATCTACAGACCAAATAATGATCACAAATCCAAACCACGTGAAAATCGGAAGAGATTTTACCGAGTTATGGGGGTGCGAAATGTTGACCTAAGTCTATATAGGATATTTGAGGCTACCATATTCACATGAATTTGGACAAAAAATAATGTTGCTAGATTTAAATGCCAAATTTATCTAGAGGCCAAATAATGTCCAAAAAGCCTAAGTCTATATAGGATATTTGAGGGTACCATTTCCACATGAATTTGGACCAGAAATAATGTTGCTAGATTCTAATGCCAAATTTATCTACAGGCCAAATAATGATCAAAAAGCCAAACATCGTGAAAATCGGAAGAGATTTGACCGAGTTATAGGGGATCGAAATTTGGACCTAAGTCTATATAGAATATTTGAGGCTACCATTTTCACATATGGCATGAACGTTGATCACCAATCAGTAAGTCAGTCAGTCAGATAAAGATCAACGGTTTCATCTTTGGCCTAATTTTCAATTCATTTTAGTTTGAGAGCTACACTTATGCGCTGAAAATTCGTAACGATCGGACTTTATAGTGGGACGCTATAAAGAAATAAATTTTGAGTTAAGTAACAGTCGCAAGCTACGCAGCAAGCAGCGTGTGTATGTGTTTGTGAGTGCATGTATAAGATAGCGTGGTTCAGGGTATCTGCCAGCCTGGCAACCCCGACTTGACTACTTTACCTTGCTATATATGTTATTTAAATATATGTTTTACTTTCAATTTGTTTTATATTGTGATCTATCTACTTATCTCCACAAATGTTAAATTATGCAATTTGCAAGGACTAGTGTGGAGCATGTATAGACTTTAAAGAATATGCTACATTAGCTACATAATTTACTGTTACCAAGGATGTGCATCGGGCACGCTCTATGTTAATAATGCGCGGATTATGCAATTGAAAGCCCTCCTCAATGGGCGACCCACTGAAGTGGCACCCACTGCAGCCGCAGCTTGGCCCCATTTAAAAGAGGGGCATGCAGAAAAAGGCAAAGAGCGGCCAGATAAGAGAGTATTGGTGAATTTGAGGGGTGCGGGCGGGGTTAACTGTGTGGCAAATTCATTTGCCTGCAAAGTGGCGGCATCAACATGCTTGCCTTTTGCATGGGGTTAAGGGGCAAAGGGGTTGGACCAGACTGCGGTGCTGCTGGGGCTATCGATGCCCAGTGGAGAGAGCTGCTGCTGCTGGTGCTGCTGGCTCTCAAGTGGTGCAAGTTTATTGCCCACTCGAAATGTGTTGAACGGGGTTTATTGGCTTGGCGATAATAAGCAATGGCTGCAAGGATTCAACTTAGTTGCTGCTGCTGCAGCAGCATATGGAGGACTTGACTCACCTGTTCAGGCCATCGATGCAGACGCCAAATACACACGGGTTGCTGAGGCAGGCGAAGCCCGCTTCGCTGACGCACACCAGGCTCAGGCTGAGGCAGAGCGTCAAGAGCAGTCCAGACTGTGGCCAGCTGTGTACCAATGTCCTTAATGTCCTGGCAATGCTTTCTGCTGCTGTTGTTGTTGTTGTTGTTGCTCCTGCTGCAGCTGCTGCTGCGGCTGCTGCTGCTGAGTTTGCACAATTTGCTGTTGTTGGTATTCCTTTTGTTTTGGTTGCTGTCGTTGTCGCTGTTGTTGTTGCTGTTGTTGCTGTTGTTGCTGTTTTAGTTGGCATCTTTAGCAGGTGGTTTCGTTGCATGTCCGTTAATGGCTTCGTGGTTGAGCTGCTAAGCGCCACTTCCAGTATTGGCCCTGTGGTTGTTGTTCCATTTGCCGTTAGCGGCGTTGTTGTTGCAGATGTTCTTGTTGTTGTTGTTGTTGCCGCAGTTGTTGTTGTTGTGGCTTGAGCATATTTGATGCATTTATTAGTAATAAAATCCCGCCTTCGGCACATTTCACGTTTCAAATTCTCACATTCCATGGCGCTCGGCGTAAATAATGAAAATTCTTTGCCGATTATCAATGTTAATCATACGCCCAGTGGCCCGTTTGATTGTTGCTGTTGCTGTTGCTTTTGCTGTCTGCAAGAAGAATCCTCTTAAGTGCTTTATTAGTTTGCATTGTTTGCTTCGCAAATGTTTACCTCTCCCTCAACTAGACTTTTACTAGTCTTTTATTGCCTTACATTATTGTGGATACAGTCTTTGGCGCTGCATTTCACTGGCCAGTGGCCAACTGGGGGAATATTCTTTCTTATTATTATTATTATTGTGTATTATTTGGTTTTATTCTGTATTCGTTTCGGGTTTCTTTTGCTGCTTTGGCTCCTTTCCCCAGTGGCTGCTCACATTTTTGCAGTAGCAATTTAGTTTTGCATGGTTTCAATTTGTAAGCTGCAAGAAAAAAACATAGAAAATATTTGTAACAACGCCAAAATATAATATAACAAAAAAAATTTGGAACTGTTGCTGTTGTTATACCCTGTATTAAGATAATTTGGATGTTGGAGTATATATTCATGAGCTCAGGAAGGGAATTTTGTCCTTACTTTTAAAAACATTTTAAAATAATTTTTATAACTCCAAAAGAGGTCCGATCCCCCCACGCTTCGGCAACAATGCACAAATTTTAAGATGTCCCGTAGGGGATTAAAATGAAAGAGCATTAAAAATGTACTTTATACCAAATAAGAGGGTATCTCCAAGTGAATATTGCACTTCTATTAGTGTTATTAGTGAATTTCAAAATGTTGCTTTTGTTTGTAATGAACAATAGTTAGAGATTATAACAACTTATTGTGAGGCTGCAAAATGAAACAATGGAAATTATGGGAGAGCTAATCGAACAAATGATTAAAAAGAAAATATGTTGTGATAAAATCTATTGTTTTCGGCGTTGCAAAACTGAACACGAGCCGCATCTGCTATTGAGGCTCTAATCTTTCCATCATCAATTGGACTGTGTGCGTTTTTGATAACTAAAGTTTATTTCCAGTTTCAACTATTTGTCAAAACATTTCATAGCATTTCATTTGGTTTGGCCAGTCGCACAGTGGGGCCTTGGGCCGGAGAACTTAACAAGTTTTAGAAAAACATTCGCTAAAATAATTGCAGGAGAGTGTAACAAATTTCAGAAAACCATTCGCTAAAATAATTGCATTTTTGATCTTTGAACGTGAACGTTCTGACAATATCTTATCCTTTAAAGAAGCTATGATTTTTGACAATCGACCCACTGTGCGTCATATCATGTGTCAAAATAAAAGCTCCAACTTGTTCACATTTCATGTATTTTCGCACATGTGTGCGAGGTGCTTATTTTTGGCCATTAAAACAGAATGGCTCAGACCAGACCAGACCAGACTATAGAGGAGGGAAATATAACTATGTCGGGGAGCAGCGGGAAATCCCAGTCACATGTGCTGGATAAGCTGAGGCAAAAAAAGTTAACAACTTTTTGTTTGCGACTGCCAGCTAAAATATATAGATAAAATTTTTATATATATATACCAAATACGCGAGAAATAGTGCTAGCAAATCAGGCAGACAGAGATGGCGCATGACAAGTTCAAAATTGAAACTGGCGACGAGCTGAGCACGTCAATTAAGGCGCTGGCAGCCAAAAAAAAAAATAATAAAAAATCAAAAACGTATGTCCCAGCCAATAAAGCCGAGAGAAACCCAAACGCCAAGGCAAAATCCGCTCTAAAAGGAGAGCCAGAGACAGTCGAAGAGAAGGAGATAGAGTACAGCATCAACATAAATTCGACTTAACGTTGCGACCGGGCAATAAAAGTTAGCAGCCAACGGGACGTATGTGTAATGTGTAGAATGCTGCATTTGTAAAGCCAACAACGTAGATGTGGGACAACGAGTGGGTAATAATGCTTCGGGATTACGGCAATGAGCGCAATTGCACTGATACACAGTGGGAAATTGACATAGAGACAGAGATTCATAGTGGGAGAGTGAGAAAGAGAGATATGCTAACATGCAATCATAAAGCCAGCACAACGATGGGGCGTGCTGCAATAGATCATCAAAATGGCAATAAGGTTGTTTTCCTGGTTAGCTGCATTGTTGCCTGCCCTGCTTAATGGCAAGGGCCCAGTTGACGAACTGGACTTGGCATGATTGTGTTTACCCCGCGTTAGCAACACGTTGCAAGCAACCATACGAGGCTTCAGGCTTTAGGGGAATGAGTTGGAGCAGGGGAAGGCTTGTTGCTGGCGTCCTTAAACTTGTTATGCCCTATACTCTGTGTACGCCGCCTTCATAAGGCTAGATATTTTTAATCAAGACGAAAGCTTAAGTCGATCTAGCCTAGTTTATTGTCGATCTCTGACATTTTATGAGCTATGCTCCTATATAATACGCAGAAGTAACCTTTAAAACAGGGTATTATCAGGAGAGTTTGAGGTATGTAGTCTCTTGTAATACCTTACACAGATTTTAAATATTTTCCTTTTTTTTAGGACCCCACGTTGCTCGAAACATTGTAAACAAAACACACTTTTGCAGATATAGCTTTGGGCCAAATAAATGCCCTCATAATTTCATAGAGCTCGGACAATAAACACCGAAAGGACGGGAAAGCTTGCGGCGTGTGCGTCTCTGTGTGTGTGTGTGTTTTTGTGTATGTGTGGAAGAAAGTTGAAATGTCTGTAACGGCAGCTTGGCGCTAGGTAGCTGGGCACTCCCGACTAGATTAATTTTACCTGCTGTGTGACATTCTCGAGTGTTTTCTGGGCAGGGCAATGAGTGGTGTCGAGTGCCGCAGCTGCTGCTGCTGTTGCTGTTGCAAGCAGCAACACGGCTCTTCAATTTCCAACCGAGGCAACTGGAATGGCATCAAATTGGTTACACCTGCAGCGGCAAATTTTCGGAAATTTTAACTAGCACAAAAGTGAGACCCTGTGTGTGCGTGTGTTCTATGTGTGTGTGTGTGTGTGTGCTATTCAAATCGTTGCGTCCTTACGCCAAAAAGCCAGAGGAGCACGTCCTGGCACCGGCTCTGCTGCTGTTGCGTCAGTTTCTTTTTGCTGGTCTCCATTTTTGCTTTTTTGCCTTTTCTTCTTTATGGCATTTGCACAACTGCAATATTATGAGTAGGGGACAGTGGGGTGGGTCATTAACGTGGTCCGTTTGCCGTCCGGTGGGTGTGTCAACAAAATGTTGCAGATTTACAGACGTTGCTGCTGTTGCTCTTTTGGATGACATTAATGAATGGGCCTTGTTAGGCAAAATGTGTAATCTACAGGGTAATTATGAGCAGGTCTCCGGCTTTGTATATATGTTTATACAAATGTGTATGAGTTTGGCTCTTAAGTGAAGAGTATGAGCAGGATTACAAGTTGGCGAAAGAAGCAAGAACTTCGAGAAATGAAAGATGCAGTTCCAACAGAAAGATTTTATTTTTGCTTGGCTGCTGAAAGGAAAGCCATCAAAGAGCCATACATTTAATATAATGTAAATTTTAT
This sequence comes from Drosophila lacicola, assembly GCA_035045355.1. Classification (NCBI taxonomy): domain Eukaryota; kingdom Metazoa; phylum Arthropoda; class Insecta; order Diptera; family Drosophilidae; genus Drosophila; species Drosophila lacicola. The sequence continues at coordinate 11,738 of JAWNPB010000170.1, forward strand.
GAGCAAAGAAACATAATTAGGAATGAAAAGCGTGCATCTTTAAGTTAAGTTCTTTACAGTAATGCGACTCGAGTTGTTAATATATAGATATGCTGCTGCAGGTTTACCCAGAATCATAAGTCGATGCTTCAGTTAGCAAATATATTATATTCGATGCTATGGTCCGACCTTTATTATAATCCGAAGTAAGTTTTCCAAATGCGTGCATATTTAAAGAACATTCAATTTAAGGGATAAGGAGAAGAGGTTACTCAAATAACTTATTAAGTTCAAAAAGCGGTTTTAATTTTTGAGCTATGCTTAGAAAACTATGTCTTAAAGCCGTTTTTTATCAATACATTAAATATAGGAGGAGATATCGACAAAAAAAGATATATACTTTTTCGTATCCTATATTTTCATGAAAATATACATATAGGTATACAACGCACTTCCTGCAAAACTTGTGAAACACAAAGATGTCTGCCTAACAGCAAAAAAAAGGAAAAAATAAAATACTTAAAAATAAATAAAGTTTTGATCGATTTCATAAAAATGGGGAATTATTGATAATTTGAGCTTATAAACTTGGTCAAGGAGCGGAATAAAGTTATTCCGTTCCTCGTTGTTCACATTTAATTTTACAAATTTTTAACTGAAATCTCTTCAATGGCTTTGCATGAAAACTTTCATTGCATTGGCCAAGAAAAAAATGGCTATTGAAATGTCGTCAGCAGAGATGCTGTTCAAAAAATTGCTGGCTTACAAAAAAGCCTTCAACTAGTTTCTGAAATAGTTTTCGGGCAGCTTTAGTTGTAACTGCTGCATTCCATTGTTGTTCATATAATTGTAGTTTTTATTTTTTTGCTTTGCTGTTCATGTTGTTGTAACTCTGCAGGCAATTTGTGCACATAAATTTAATTAAAATAGCATTGTTTATTATTCGGAACAAATTGCTATTTTCACCACCGGAATATATTGCATTCATAATGACAGGCAAACATTCGACTGAAGGGACTTAACGTGAGCTC
>JAWNPB010000171.1:0-11818 GCA_035045355.1 Drosophila lacicola
TACGGAACTGCTTGTTTCTCAGTGGGCCGCGCCGGCTGGCTCATCGGATTCTCTGGGTGCAGTCCCATCCCTGGCCCGCAGTCCGCACAATCGATAACAACAAAGCTACACGTCTGTAGCAAAACAGACTCACACAACACTACTCAAAATGAACCACATAATCGATAACAAATATTCGGAACTGCTAACTCATGAACAAAATAAACAGCTGTAACAACTATGAAAATGTAAACAACAAAGGTGAGACACTCAATATAAATTAAAAAAAAACACTATTTATCCACCTTACTCTTCCAGATCGGGCCCCGGTTCCGGACCCAGCGTACCCGCCCTACCATGAGACGATCACCTACACTCGTCTCCCTCATTTTGGCCACTAAATGGCCTACATTAGCCCGTGTCGGCCATCATGCCCACTCTCCCCAACAATATTACTTTAGCCAGACATGCTTTCTTTCAATATGTGCGTATAATTGGTTGCGTTTTCTTAAAATTTATAACAATTATTATCATCGCTTATGGCCTTTATCTTTGCAGCTATGCATGCACATCAGATGCATCACCTTTGGAGTTTCCCTCACCGTTCGCACTCTAAAGTGAAGCTCGGCGTAAGTGCCTATGTATGTATAGATAGAATTTATAAATACAAAAAAACTAAATTTAACGACAAAAAAAATCTGCTCTTTTTCAGGGAGTACAATCAGGAGACTTCATCTGACTCTGCCAAGGGCTCGAACGAGGATGGGCAAAATGGAACGGACTCACTCGGAGGATGTGGGCGTGGTCTCGCCTGTGGCCGCTTCTTCGTTGTTGGAGCCCGGTCGTTGGTGGCTCGTCTCGTCGCCTTCAGGGTTGCGCCGACGCTTGGCTGGCGGCGTCGCGGATATGGCTGGTGTGCGCCGCTAAACCAAATCCTTGCCTTTGGAATGTTTCGTGGGCCTCTCTGGTGCGCGAGCTGGTCTCTTTGTTGCCGGAGCCGTCAATTTTTGTTTATATGTGGTTCGTCTCTCGTCGCACTTAAGTTTTAAGTCTCTTTTAATTTTTTTTTTATATTTTGTGACTCGAGCGGTTTAATTTATATATATTTATTAAATTGCAAAAAAAAACAAAACCAAAATTTTTATTTGTCTGTTAAGTTAAATCCAACGGATTGTTTACTTTATTATTGTTATTGTATGCAACAAAGTGCTGCATACTTTATATTTGAATACAGGGTATTCTGTACGGGCATATACGCACTACAGAACATTCCGAATAGGAGAACAGATCATGTGGTGATAAGTTTTCTGGGCGCAGCAGGATGATATCGGCACTTCGATTAAAATCACGCCGATATCTATGTATTACTGATAAGTTTCTAATGAACAACGAAGTCCTAAGTGTAAAATTTAAGCAAACAGTTACAACAGCTCCGGTTACTCAATTGCTTCTTGCCTTATTATAAGGCACTTCTTTTGCTAGTGCAATGCATCTCACTTCGGAGTTGAAACTCTTCTGTTCAACGTATTGAGAAGCATCAGGAGATGCCGAAGCCGAAATTACCCAATTAAATTCAACAATGACAGAAAATAAGTGTATGCCTGTCAAAATAGCCATCCACAGATCCAGATATAATCACAAAATTACAGGGGCAAGGAGGCAATCACTGATCATATTTTTCAGGAATTGTACAGCGATTTTCTGAGAACATTTACCAAACAAACGTTCCATGAGAGAAACCACCGCACAATCATTACTTGATTTCCTGGCAGGTTTTTATCGCAAAAGTGAGCAAAAACAATAATATGTTAATTTGAAAATTGAACGGAATGTTACAAAGCTGCTTTGTCGCGTGCTTGTTAATTAACATATAGCCTTTCTCCACTGGGCTTAAAAATGTCATATTTTCAAGTTTCACATATTGGTGTTCCATCGGTTTTCGGTAACGAGTGGCAAAAGTACCGCTTATTTAAATAAACAGCTGATCGAGTTGCTTTAATTAACATAAGCGCCGCACAGATTTCCTTCCAAAAATCAAATAATACAGCCCCGAAGTAGTGTGTGATTATTAAAATTTTAATATTATAATTTAAAGTTACCGCTTGCCTTCGTTGCAATATCAACTGTTTATGCTAATGAACACATTCAACTTTTTCACAAAACTCAATAAATCATCGCAACAAAACGAACTGTTCTGGGAGAATGCAATGTGTTTTCTTATGGGAGAACGTACAGGCCGCATTTTACACATTTTGCAAAAATGTGACATTTTCAAGAAATGTGTTCAGTGGACAGAGGCTAATATATAGTGTCGCGTGCCAAACGAAGGTGGAGTTGCAATTTGAACACTGCAAGGTTTACGCCTGGCCCCTGACCGTGTTACTCCGATGTTAATAGAGACAGCGTAATGCAAAACGTGCTAGTGCAACGGATTATATAGGTTAGAACTTAAATATATATTCCCTCAGAATCTTACCGCAGTCTTCCCTCCTACGGCCTTCTAACTCACGACAATAATGAGCTTAACATTTAAGTGATGGCGGCAACAAGCCAAATACAATGCGCCCGTACATTCACAGGGCAAAAATACATACTTTCAGAATATACTTAATACTAAACAATCGATAACTTAATTCGTCCGCAACATATAGCAACTTAATATGTTTTTTGTGCATAGAGTGGAAAATCAAAATAACGATTTTTTTCTTTAATTTGGTCGTCTGCGTTTTCCATACAAAAGAAGCAACTTTTGTATATGTTTTTAACTTACATGTATATATTTAAATGACACTTTACTTAAAAAACTTGAAGAAACAAAAAATATTTCACATGCAATTTATGCAGTAATTTCATTTTGCTATTTGTTTGGACCATATGAAAATAAATAAAGCTATTTGTGCAAATCATTATAATTTTATTTGGTTTTGATATTCTCTTGCGTATTCTGAAGTAGAACATATACGTTCAGCAATAATAATTGTTCTTGTATATAGGTGAGTAGTTTACTGAACGCTATCTTGACTTTCTGAATAGTTATTGAAACAGACCAAATTATTTTGTCAAGCATGCATTTTTATCGTTTAATAGTTTCGAATTTATCGAACGGTGTAAAATGGTACAGCAAGACATTTTGGCGCCATTTTTTGTGTAATAAGCAAGCCGATTTTAATTTCTAAAACTGTGAATACTTAAAATGATGAAGTCAAAGTCCCTCAAACCCGAAAAATTATATGTTATCAAAAGAGGTGAATTACTTGCATATTTATTTGTGCATGGGTAATAACATACTTTCTATCATTTAGATGGCAGGAAGGAGGAAATTCATTTTGATAAAATTACATCTAGAGTACAGAAGCTATGTTATAATTTAAATATGGACTTTGTTGATCCTGTAAGTATTTAAGTTTCACATGATCTAATTATAGAACTACATTTTCTTACAGTAAAATTATGACGTTCTTTTCCACATCAGTGTACAAAAGGCAAATTTAGATATCTGTTGATTTAGATTTCTATTCTGTTGGGGTCTTCCATTTTTATACCCTTGTAGAAGGAATTATAATTTTGTCATGAATGTGCATCGCATAGAAGGATATACATCCGACTATAAACTATATATACTCTATATCAGCCGAGTTGAAATAGCCATGCCCTGCCTGTCTGTTTAGATATGTATGAGCAAGTATCAGTTTTAAAGCTATCGTCTTGAAACATTCCATAGATCCGTCATTCTCTAGTAGTCTGTATCTATATCATATAGCCGTCATATGAATGATCGGCCAAAAGGCATATTCTCATCAGCACGACTTTATACCCTGAACCCATTGAAAATGGGTAAAAGTACATTGTACATTGTATTTGTGCAAATGTATGTAACAGGCAGAAGGAAGCATCTCCGACCCTATAAAGTATATATATTCTTGATCAGCATCAACAGCCGAGTCGATCTAGCTATGTCTGTCTGTCTGTCCGTTCATCCGTATGTATGAAAGCAAGGATTTCAGAACCTATAAGAGCTAGAGACTTCAAATTTGGTATGTAGGTCCTCCTAGTGCACGCGCAGATCGAGTTCGTTTCCGATTTTTGATAACAATCGATATCGAAATCCTGTTTATTTTAAGCAATTTCGGTAAATAATAAGAGCTAGTCACCAAACTTGACATGTAGCTTCTAGAAGAGTATATATATGTATCATATCTTTAATTTTATCTTTATCTTTAATTTTGTACCTATCGCCTGTTGGAGGGTTCAGGGTATCCCGTAGTCGGGAGCTCCCGACTAGAACCTCTTGTTATACCCTGAACCCATTGAAAATGGCTAAAAGGGATATAAAGTATTTGTGCAAATGTATGTAGCAGGCAGAAGGAAGCATCTCCGACCCTATAAAGTATATATATTCTTGATCAGCATCAATAGCCGAGTCTATCTAGCCATGTCCGTCTGTCTGTACGTATGTATGAACACAAGGATCTCAGAACCTATAAGAGCTAGAGACTTAAAATTGTTGATGTAGAAAATTTCATCAAGATCAGTTAAAAAACACAGAAGTTATTAAATAAAGCATGTTGTTGCTGGCCTCGACTTTGGCGCGGCAAGCGCAAATTCCAAGAATTTCTATATACATGTACACACACACATTCATGCGCGTCTGCTTTGAATTCTATCAACAGCATTGCAATTGCAATGTTTTTGATAGCTGCTGTTTTCTGTGCTGCTATTTTAATTGGTTTTTTTTTTCTCAATATGACTCAATGAATGGTGTGGCTGTTGGTTAGAGGCGGCGAGATAGGAGTTCGAACCCTGCCGAGGAAAGTCTTTTATTTTTTGGCTGGAGTGGCTGTTAAGTAGAGTCGGCAGCAAGTAATGCGGTCAGTTACGAGTTCGAACCCTGCTAAGGAATTTTTATACCCTGAACCCATTAAAAATGGGTAAACAGGGTATATTGTATTTGTCCAAATGTATGTAACAAGCAGAAGGAAGCATCTCCGACCCCATAAAAAATATATATTCTTGATCAGCGTCAATAACCGAGTCGATCTAGCCATGTCCGTCTGTCTGTCCGTCCGTCCGTCCGTCCGTATGTATAAACGCAAATATATCAGAACCTATAAAAGCTAGAGACTTGAAATTTTAGCTATAGGTGCTCCTAGTCCCCGCGCAGATCGAGTTTTTTCCGATATTCGATAACTTGCCCCGTTTCCAAGTGATCGAAACAAACATATTGAAATCCTGGTTTTTGAGAAATTTTGGCAAATAATAATAATAATTGAGAATACACAAATATTCTCTATTCTATTTTACAATAAGATGTACTGTCGAAAATTTCATTAAGATCGGTTAAAAAACAAAAAAGTTATGTGAGCACGTGTTAGCTGCGCAAAGTCCAAGAATTTCTGTATGTACACACACACACACAACAGCATTGCAATTGCGATTCTAGTGTTTTCTCTGCTGCTATTTTAATTGTTTTTTCCTCATTAAAGCTCAATTATTGGTGTGGCCCTTGAGTAGAGGCAGCGGCAAGAGGTGCGGTTAGTTGCGAGTTCGAACCCTGCCAAGGGAGCAATTTTTTTTTCTTTTCATTTTTATTTTTTTACTACTAAATCAATCGAGCGCGTAGCGCGAGCTGCATTTGGTGTTGGAAGAAGAGGGTTCAGGGTATCCCCTAGTCGGGAGCTCCCAACTAGAACCTCTTAATTGTTTTTTTTATATAAAGGGAAACGAATTTTTTTGCTACATCAGTTTGGCGGTGGGTTCAGGGTTTCCTAGTCGATTATTACCGACTAGAGCCTTTTTAATTTTATGTATATACCATATTGAATACACGTTCATGTTTAAGAATATTAAATGTTTTAAATTAGGTTTCAATTACACTTAAAGTCATAAACGGGCTGTACTGTGGTGTGACAACACAGGAGCTTGATAATTTAGCAGCGGAGATAGCAGCCAGCTTAACAACCCATCATGCGGACTATGCACTTCTAGCTGCTAGAATTGCAGTGTCCAATCTTCACAAGGAAACAAAGAAAGTTTTTTCAGGTAATTGTATATACACACGCATATAAAATTATTTTTTCTGCCCTGCTTTAAACTGTAAGAAATTTTGAATATCTAATAATCATGTACAAAATTCGATAAGACTGTGATCTAGGGGCTTAAATCGTTAATTTTTGCAAATTAAAAAAAAAGTTAATTTATATACAAGTAAAATGTAATTTTCTTAGATTTTAAACATTTTAAAATATTATGGTTACAGCTAAAGCTATACGGACTGACTGACAGATTGGTGAATCAACAGAGCTTTGAAGCTAAAACATTTACTAAATTTTTCTCTTACGATGAAAGGGTATACATAGAGAGGATTTGAAAAATTTGTCCTACCCTTTGGGGATATTCGTAGTCAAAGTTTGTATACAAAATTGCATCACCTAGTTTGAGTTACTTAGATGTCTAAGCGTCGGGCTCTCCCGTCAGAATCTGTCTAATTTATATATTTGTTTATTTTTATTAATATTTATATAGTTATGGCAATCGTCAGGACCATCCAATTGATTCTTTCTTTTTCCTCGTCCCAAAAAATTTCTTTCTGGAATACATGGCTACAAAATTTATATTTTTCAGCAAATGCCAATCCATACATGACATGCCCTTTTGTGAACCTCAAGTCGTGAAATTTCCTGTTTACATCGCTCATTATCGACATTGTTGAGAAAGTTGGAAATCGTCTTTCTATGTCGATTTACTTTTTTTAGCGATTTCGGCAATTATGGTGCCGGCTTCCTGCAAGCCCCTTATAAAACCACGTTTCCGATAAATGCATTCCACGTGTCATTTTGAATTATGTTAATTTATTGGAGAGTATATTGTCCGCACCTATTTCCCACTCTGAAAAATGTTTTTAATATGCTATTATATCTCCACGCCGCTATTTCCTCTTGTTAACACGAAATTCCATACGAACCTCACATTTGCACATATACAGTGCACAAATAATGTCTTCGTACAGCGACTTAAATATTCTTTGGTAACGAAAGTAACTAAATTGCAGAATAGTAACAAAAAAAAATTTAAAATTTTCAAAAAAAAAAATAACAATTAAAAATTTGTTTGATACGTGGTGCCTGGAAAATATTTAAGCATTGAGGAACGTCGGCTTATTTTAAATATGCACGTCAAGCAACTAAAATCTTCTGCAGAAATTGCGAAAATTATATGTCGCAGTCGTTCTACCGTACAAGCTGTCATTGGACGTTTCAAATATGAACGGCGTGTGGAAAATAAGGCAAAATCTGGCCGCCCACAAAATTTGACAAACAGCGATCGGTTGGCTATTAAGCGAATGGTTGCCTCGGATCCATTTATAAGCGCAAATAATATAAGTTCACAGCTTCTACGGTCAAGGCAGAAGCAAATGCGCCTCCAGAGTGTTGGCGTAATGTCATATTCTCGGACGAGTCTAAATACAATATATATGGCTCAGATGGACGGCTTCGAGTGTGGAGTAGAGCTGGAGAGGCATACAACCCAAAAATACTATTAAAACAATCAAACATGGTGGTGGGTGGCAGCTTGGATATAATTGAGGGAGTAATGTACCATCGTCTATATATTGATATTTAAAAAAAATGATTTAAATCCCATCGAGCCTTGTTGGCACATGTTGGAAAAAAAGATCAGGAATCACCACATTAACTCAAAATCCAAGCTAATAGAGTTGTTGAAAGAAGAGTGGACGAAAATTGACCAATCCTACACCGAAAAATTTGTTTTGTCCATGCACAAATCGGCTTGATGCAGTCATTAAGAATAGAGGGTACCCTACCAAATATTAGGTTTAAGTTATTTATGTATAACACAACAACAAATCCTGGTATATTTAAAAAAAAGTTGAAGTTATATTATTGAAATGAGAGAAACAAATTAAAATGCTTTTAACTGGTTTGACAATTTTCCGTCAATTTCAAGAAATATTTGATATTTGAAAGCGGTAATAGAAGTATCTACTCAGTAAATCACATTTTCGGACGACCTTTCGCTACTGCGCATAAACTCGAAACTTGCAAAAAAAAAGTCAGACATCCAACATTTGCAACTACACTGGCGCTGCCTGATTTCGTATTCATTGGTTGAAATAAGAAAACAAGATATTGTTCTCACCAAAGACAATATAAACACTAAGATGAGTAACGCCATACAACAAAATGATACTATGCAGCTTGATTTTTTGAAAATCTCTCACAGCTAAAAGAGCGGAAAAGCTAAGAATAGAATGTACTCTCAGCTTCGGCTAATATAAGAGCCGTGCAAGCAATTATGTTTGTATATGTGTTAATAAACATACATAACAGCATATTTCAATGTGTTGTTATTCACTGCACTGGCTTTTGCTGGCAAAGAAATAAATTTTGTTAGTTTTTATGATACTGATTTCGTTTTCGAAAAATTAAGCTGCATAGTATAATTTTGTTGTATGACGTTACTCATCTCAGTGTTTATATTGTTTTTGAAATCGCCTAGTCGGAAGCTCCCGACTAGGGCCTCTTACTTGTTTAATAATGTAAAATGATTTTCGTGTATATTAATTATGGTTTTCGAATTTTTATTTGGTTCATTCTGTCAAAAGAAAGAATTGTATTTTACTTTTTTCGTTGCCAAAAATATCGATATTTGCGTAAAATGTTATATTTTCAGTTGGTCCCATTATTTTTTCTACGTTTTCCATTTCTATCTATAGGTAAGATTGTAAGCCCATCGGCTATTGAAAGGCATTGTTCGTCGTCCGGTATAGCTTTAGGAAATTTTTTGTTGTTCATTAGAAAGACGTGTGGATTGAGAAAGTGAATGTTTTATTTTCTATGGTGGCTGATTGGCATATCTATTTTATGTACCATTTGTTTGTAATTCTGTATTTCAACATTATAGATTCCGCTCAAGAACATCTTCATTGTTTTGCCCTAAAGTTCTTGCAAGTTTGATGGTCTTCTTAACAAACTTGACAGACTGCTATTTAAACCTCTAATTTTTTATATCTGTAAAAGTTGGTCATTGTATGTAGAGCTTCGTCCTTATTATCCAAACAATTATTCTTATCGAGAATCAAGGAAAGAATCTTTTAAATCTTTTGATTGTAAACTGTTTTACTAAACCTGCATTGTAAAATCTCTCTGCATAGTTTTGCGTAGATCAATAATATTTAACTAAAGTTAAGTGCAGCTTTGCCGATAATCTTGTGACAGTTAGTATGTAAAATGGCAAAAAGTATTGGAGAATTTTGTTAGCTTTCATATATTTTTAATATTATCTTTACTGACTTCCTCCATAATCCAACTCGCCTAGCCACTTTAGCGATCAAATTGGATAGTTATATTTTTTGAGATGAAAAAGGGGTTAGTAGGGACAGTTCACTTAAATGTTCTTCTGCATTCATACTAGGTGTGTTTACAGCAAGTCTTTAACGTTAGCAATTGACAAAACGACAAATGATAATGACTTCCAAATATTGTTAGTAAAACTATCTTAGTTCCCACGTTCCGTCCTTCGGATGTTTTCATTGGTAGGGTTTTATGACATTTCGTTATTTATATTTGTTGTATATAATCTAGATCAGAATCGAACTAGTTTCCCAGCTTTAAAGCTATCATCTATATTGCAGCCAGTAAATATGTCGGAACCGACCGGTCATAGAAAATAAATGTCATAGAATCGATCGGTTGAAAGTATAGAAAACTTTTTTGTTTATCAAGATATCTTGATCTTTTCAATATCGGACAACTGTATCACATAGCTGTCATAGGAGGGCGATCGATCAAAAAGTGAGTTTTGGTATGAAAACCTTTTTATTTTATTAGCTTCTCTATTGCCACATATCTGCAAAACGGAAAATCTACAATGGTATTAAATCTTCGGCGATCCGAAGATATACTTACATTTTCGGTGTTCCAAAAATGTGCAGCCCGGGGTACGGATAGAAGGTCTGAAGCGATGGAATGTAGTTCGGTTGAAGGATGCGAGTTCAACACCGTCAGAGGGAAGAATTTTTTTTGCAGCTTGATTTTTACAAATTGGGAACTAAATAATCGACACCAACAAAATTTATTTTATCTTTGCTGAAGGCAGGCTGCTCGAATTAGCAACAACAAGCCCTAATTTCCGCATTGTACCTTAATTGCATACGCAACAACGTTTCCCAGCAATTTGACTTGTCCAATTAATAATACTTGCTGGAAATATGAACCAAAAATACGTGTAATTCAACCACGTTACCCTTAGGTAAGTAATTGATCAACGCAAGCGGAACGATTTTCAAGGCCAATTGTAATTTATTTGTGGAATCTATCTTGTTATAAATTCTAAAAAGCATTTTTTAATCAGGGAAGGAATGTAAAGGGATCAAACCAGCATCATAAAAATAGCTGATGGTGCTGTGTTCAAGAGTTCCCGATTAGAGGATACCCTGAACCTTTAATGGGTAAACGAATAAATAAATTAAAAAAAAAACTGGGCTCAAATAGCATCACAAATACACAACAAACCATTTAATCCAATTGCAATTCTATTTATAATTGGCGAAGGCTACTTCGACTTTGCGGATCATAAAATGCGAAGGTATTTCTACAATCAGGGCGATATTTCATAGACTGCATTTGGCATGGCAAGGCCTATAAAAAAGTATCTTTCCATAACATTTTGTTATTTGAGATCCTATTTAAGGTCTACCAATTAAAAATAATTTCCAATTACCTCGTAAATTTCAATCTGCTACATTATATAATATTGACGTCATAATTCAAGTTACCGTCACTAAATATTTCTTTAAAACTTTTAAATTGTATTTAACAGATTTAAATGCCACTCACGCCATTTTAATAGAATGTGTAAAGTACTTTTAAGACTCTTGGTCCAATCAATATAGTGCGTGTGATACGTTGCAATTTGTTGTTGAACTGAAATTTCCAATAATTGCCTGATGAGGCATATTACTTAATTGATTGTACCATTTGCCTTAGCTCTATATCTATATTTATTTGTCTATATATCTTAATGAATTTTCTGATCAACAAAAATATTTATATATATGTATATAAATACAGCTGTGAAAAAAATAATAGCACCACCACAACTTTAGGTAAACTTTAAGCATATAAAATTGATAAAATTAGGCGAAAAAAATAATAGCAACACTTCAAAAATGGATTTAGAATTTAAAAATGTTGAATAAATAACGAATTCATTAGTTAACAATTTTGAACTATTAATAATAAATCTATGTTTATCATTTAACATTCAGTACAGTGTCCTTTTTTTTTTTTGGCAACGTCTTGGCATGGAATCAACTAAGTCCTGGCATTGTTTTAGGGGAATTTTGGCACGGGACGCTTTAATTTCTTCCCAAATAGAAATATTCGGCTTGGAAGCAGCAACTGCCTTCTTGACGTCGGACCACAGATTTTAGAAGGGATTCAGGTCAGGCAACTGATGAGCAGGCGTTACGTCCCATTGTAATGATTATTATTAACTTTTATGAAAGAAACAATTCAATCTTAGTCATAACTAATAAACACGTGCTTTCTACAAAGCCAATTCCGCGAAATATACAGGATTAACTTAAAAAAAGGGCTAATGGTGCTAACAAAAATTTTAAAAAATTATTAAATATATCTATATATATACATATTTTATAAAATATATATATGTCGTAGAATGGTTTCCTATCAGCTCATCCTCCTGCGCTTCCACCATCGTGGCGCCAGCCTCGACATTGACATGCTTCAGCTTTAATTTTCGACTGACTGCAATTTCACAATTATGCTCGCACAATACATACAGTATTGGCACACGT